>OY856383.1:5000-17500 GCA_963693495.1 Malacosoma neustria | reverse complement strand
GCAGTACGTGTTGTACTGTCTCGCTCTCGAGGCCACACAGGCAGGTTGGGTCATCCTTCAGCTTAAATCTGTGGAGATATGCTGCGAAACCGCCGTGCCCCGTCAGCACTTGCGCCCATTCAGTGGTCCTTCCAAGACCCCTCAGGACTTTATAAGCACGCGATGCATCAGGGAAGAACATCCTAGTAACCTCAGCCGTCTGTCCGCTGGTGTACCTACTGTTCCACCGCTGGATTACCTCTAGGCGCAGCTGTCTGCGCACGTATGATACCGGACACCTGTCATAGGCCGGAGCACTCCTAGTCTGCCTGGCCGCCTGCCTCGCCAACTCGTCGGCGCGCTCATTGCCGGGGATTCCCACATGAGCCCGGACCCAAAAGAGCCTAAGGGTGCTTCCACTCCCCTCTATCTCCGCAATATTCTGACGAATATGGGTAGCGAGGGGATGGCGCGTGTCCGGGTTCCTGACCAAATCCAGTGAGGACCTCGAATCGCTGAGCACAGCCGCCTCTTGCAGCTTTGCTCGGACAACCAGGTCCGTGGCCTGGCTGATCGCGAGCAACTCCGCCTGGAAGACTGTGCACAGTGGTTCGAGCCGCATCCGTTTGGTCCTGATCTCGGCCCCACACCGCCAGTAGGTATATGCAGCCCCGACCCCATCATCTGACTTACTCCCGTCGGTGTAAATCAGATGATCGGGTAGCTGTAGTCGAGCCACAGTCTCAGGCTGCATATCTTCCAGACATTCATAGTGAATGTCCGGTTCCTTGGCGGGGTGGGGAGCCTCCCAAAAGGCAACACGCTCCTCCAGCTCTCTTCGGTCCAGCTCAGGAATGGGACGTCCCCTTTTGCACTCATACAGCCGAGCCACCTCCCAGATCCGAAGATCCAGCGGGAGGAGACCCGACAATATCAGTGCCGCGTTGAGCGACACCGTACGGTGGCATTTGGCGATCTTCTGTGCAAACCCCCTCTGCACAACGCTGAGGGCCTTCTGCACAGAGATCTTTTCAGCGGCCTTGGCCCAGGAGCTTGCACCGTACATAATGATGGGCTCTATCACCGCGACGTATATGGTGCGGATGATCTCCGGACACAGCCCCCACTCGACTTTAGCCATCGCCGACAACCGCCTGTAGAGGTTCGTCGCCTTTCGGCAGACGAACCTCACATGACTGTTGAATGTCAGCTTGTTGTCGACGATGACGCCCAGGATCTTAAGTTCGGGCTCCATGGCGATGCTTTGCCCACCCATGTGCACGAGCGGAGTGTCGTACTTGAGCTTGCGAGTGACCAGCATTGCTTTGGTCTTCTCAGCGCTAAAGTTGAGCTTGTTCCGCTCACCCCACTCCCGCACACAGGCTAACGCGGCATTGGCATCGCGCTGGATGTCGGTGGCGCTGTGCCCCGAGAATACCAGCACCACGTCGTCGGCGAACGCCTGCACGTGCACGCCCAGCCCCTCCAGAGTGTCCAGCAGAGGGTCCAGCAGCAGATTCCAGTACAGTGGCCCTCCGATGGACCCCTGCACGCATCCCTTGGTGGTCCGCTTCCTGCTTTCCTCTCCCGCATAATGCACCACTACGCTACGGTCCCTGAGGTAGTCCTCTACCAGTCTGCGCAGGTTGACGGGTACTCCTTTTTCTTGTAAACGGCACTTTATGGCCGGCCACCAGGCGTTGTCAAACGCACCTTCGATATCGAGGGAAACCACTAGAGCGGTCTCCTTCCTGTGTAGGGTGCTCCAGACGTGCTGCACGAGGTCGTACAGCGCGTCCTCAGTACTGCGCTGCGGCGTGAAGCCATACTGCCGACCATTGGACCTGGGCAAGATGTGCCAGCG
Source organism: Malacosoma neustria (assembly GCA_963693495.1). Taxonomy (NCBI): domain Eukaryota; kingdom Metazoa; phylum Arthropoda; class Insecta; order Lepidoptera; family Lasiocampidae; genus Malacosoma; species Malacosoma neustria. The sequence continues at coordinate 15,657 of OY856383.1, read as the reverse complement.
TAGTCTGCGCACCAGCATCTTCTCAAATATCTTGCCCATGATGGAAAGAAGCCCAATGGGGCGGTACGACTTAGCGCGACTGTAGTCGGACTTCGCCGGCTTCCTCAGCACCACGACAGCAGCCTCCTTCCACGGTGCCGGGAAGCACCCCAGGTCAAGGCACCGGTTCGCGATGCTCAGAAAGAGCTCGTTCCGAGCGACAATGGCAGCCGCACATATGTCACTCGTCAATCCATCGGGACCCGGCGCCTTCTTAGGATTGAAGCTGCCCAGAGTCCTTTGCAGTTCCCCGCTGGTGAAATGGGGGTCGTCAGTGTCGTCCGGTAGTCTCAAACTGGCCAGTTCCGCCCGGGCTCTGATGACTTTATGGACGTCAGTGTCCACTCCGTCATCGTCATCCGGGAAGAACGTCCGGGTCAGGAGATTGACAGACTGCTCGGGACTCTGCGCAACTCCTTCCTCTACGAGGAGCTGGTCCTCGTGTCGGCCTGGGGTCCTCCTCAACACCCGGTAGATACCGTCCCACATGGATTCCCTCTCACGTGTCGAACAGAAAGCCTTCCAGCTCTCTGTTTGGGCGCTGACAACCCTCGACTCGTACTCGGACTTGGCCGCGAGGTACTCGTCGACGACGTAGGGCCGACGCCCGGGAGCTGCACACCGAACTCTGCGGCGTTTGGTGTTAACCTCGCGCCGCAGGGTGTCCAGTTCGTCGTTCCACCAAGGAAAGCCTTTCTTCGGTCGGGGTGGTCGGACCGGAGGGATCACGTCGAGGCATGCAGCCTCGACGCTGGCGACGTACCCTCTAACAAAGTCCTCGAGGGCGTCTTTCTCCCTTATGGTACTCACCCGCTCAGATGTTAGTGAGCGCGATGAGTACTGATCCCTGACCTCCTTGGTGAAACGATCCCAGTCGGCGTTCCTGGTGTCGTAGCGTCGCGTAGTCCATCGGGTTCTTCCCCCAGTGGGCCTTGTCAGACTCAGGGCTACACGTATTGCCCTGTGATCCGAACTGGTCACGGAGTCGTCCACCTTCCACTCCTCGACATTATCCAGTGCGCCGGGGGTGCAGACTGTCACGTCCACGTGGCTCGTGTAACGTCTGCCTCCCCGGACGGTGTCGAAGGTCGGGACGACCCCACGGTTCAATACGTGCAGGTCTGAGTCGTCAAAGAATCCCCTCAAGGTCTCCCCCCGAATGTCCTCCTCAACGCTACCCCACCAGGGACTCCACGCGTTAAAGTCCCCTCCCACGAGGATCCTGTTGGTCCCTACCCGGTCCAGGAAGCCGCGCAGTTGCAGCAGGTACGGCTCGATGGGCTCCGTGCCCTCCAGGTATACAGAGACCACCGCCAGTGTCCAAGTTTTCGTCTTAATGGTGACAGCCACGATATTTTCAGTGACGAGCTGTGGGTTCGTGAGAACTTCCATCCCGTCACTGAAAACCATGACCGCCGCTTTGACGGGCTTAGTCCTGGCAGTCTCCTTCTGTACAACTCGGACGGCAGGGAGATCAGCGATCCGGCCCTCTGCCCCCACGTATGGCTCCTGCACCAGGGCGAAACCAACACCCTCCCTGTGGGCTGTCATGACGAGCTCCTGTGTCGCCAGTCTTTTCCGCTGGAGGTTCGCCTGGTACATCGCCACTGTGCCGTTCCGGGTCCTTGCGGTCGTTTGGTTTGCAGAGGTGCCCTTAGCAATACGCTACCGCGGATCGCGCTATTGCGTCCCACCGCGAGCGGATAGAGCAGTCACCGCTGAAAGCAGTGTGAGCCCTCTCCTGGTGCCCGGCCCGATCACAGTTTATGCAGACCGGCGACTTGCCCTCGGCAATGGCAGGACATTTGGCCATAAGGTGGCGACCACCACAATGACCACATAAGTCGCCAGTCTCCTTGCATTCTCTGCGACCGTGGCCGTACCCCAGACATCGGGTGCACTGCCTCAGCGGCGACTGATCCTCCACAGTCACGCCTTGAATATCTATGTGTACCATGCCTGCGTCCGTAAGTCTCTGCCACATCGGTGGAGAGATCTGGAGCACGACATGGCACAAGTGGGGATTGCGCGCTCTCCTGCGGTAGCACTCCTTAACCCTGAAGTGCCTGGGATCCATGTCCGCCCACATCTTTTTGTTCTGGCTTTTCAATGACTCGATGATGTTGTCTTCACTATTGTAGGCGAACATATTCCTTATAAGGACCCTAGGGTCTCGGGTTGCTCCGGGCTCCGTTTTAAGCTCCTTATTGGCCAAGATCCTCTCTTCCATCTTGGCCAGTTCATCTTTGTTTCCGCAACTAATAACAATTTTTTGATTTTTTATCTTACGGACCCGGTCGATTTGGATACCCGTTTTCCTTGCGTCAAGGGCTCCTCTCACCTTTTCAATGACCGTGTCACTTGTATCCTTTACCAGATTTGAGGAGACAATCATTGTATGTTGTACGCTTTTCTGAGGAGGCAGGGGTGATCTCTTTTGAGATTTCCCGATTTTTGTGGTCTCTGCGTATGTTGTTGCTGGGGCTGTGAGGACCTCGACCTTTTTTCCGGCTTCCTCTAGTGTCGCACCAGCTTTTTCTACTTTATTCCCTGCCTCCTCTATTCTATTTGCTGCTTCCCTCACTCTGTCCCCGGTTTCATCTACCTTTTTGATTGTCCCCTCTATTTTCCCTCCGGTGACATCGGTCTTCCTCATCAATTCGTCCACATTCATTCCTACTCTTTCCGTCTCTTTCTTAATCGTTTCTAACTCCGTCATGAAGCCCTCGATCTTCTTCACATTTCCACACTGTGCCCTGCCCGGTGGGTACTCGTCGAAACGATTCATAACGTCATATGCGATCATTTTGCGAATCGTTTCGGCGTTATTTTGTAATTCCTTTATTTGCCCTGTCAAATCCAATCTAGCTATCCCCCCAGCCAACTCCTCCACCTGCTTTCTACATACTTCTTCTCTTTCTCTCAACTCTTTCTCTCTATTCACTCTTTCTCTCTCTAGTTGGAGCTTCAGGGACTGGACCTCTTCGTTCTGTTTAAGAACCGTCTCATAGAGCCCCATGAGGCTCGCTAGGACGGTTTCCTTTATTGAGGTCTTCAGATTGCCTGATAGTTCCAATTGCGCTTTCGCCGCTTGGTATAGGCCGTTGGCAATGGAGGTGGGGCTGTCAGTTGGGCAGGGCATGGGCTGTGCTCGTGTTTTATCGGCCGGCTCGCGCCCAACTATCTCCCTCGTCGGTTCCTTTTTCCCCCCATGTGTGACGACGACATTTTTAACATTTTTAGCCTGTGTGGCCATGTCACAAAAAGTTTGTAAAACACTATATTCAACCTAACCTAACTTTAAGATCTTAACGCCACCAAGAGGGGTGGCGGTCAAAATGACAATATAAATACTAATTAAATTCCAATTTTAAAATACAATACAATAAAATCAAACACAATTAAATAAAATATTTAGGTCCCGATAGGGGACTGTCACAAACAAGACACTCACTTATATCTATTTAACCTAACCTAATTAAAATCTTATCGCCACCAATAGGGGTGGCGGTCAATATGACAGAATAAATGCAAAAAATATAATTATTAAAATAAATCCAATAAAATCAGTCTTATAATTAAAATAAACTATTTGGGTCCCAATAGGGGACTGTCACACAAAATACGTCACACTTATTACTAATTTTAAAGTCCCCAATAGGGGGGACAATCACAGTTAAATACAGTATACAATTAGGATTGGGCCCCAATAAGGTACACAGTCAGTATTTAATTTTGGTACTTAAAACTAAGTAAAACTTATAAACTATACGTCCCAATAGGAAGACGGTCTGGTCAATAGACCTTAAAACTAGTTAACACTTGTAAACTTAAGACTACTTAACAATATTTTGTAACTTACAACTAAACAACAATTTAAGGTGCCCAATAGGGGTCCACCGTTAACCTAAATTACACTAATTAGTGCCCCAATAGGGTACACTATGTCTAAAAATATAATCTATGTCTAACCTAAGTCGCCCTCTGTTCAGGTGCCTGGTAGAGCCTGAGCCTTTCCACAAGACAACTATAAGACGTCTCCGGGGGTGGGACCAAAATCAACCTAATTTAACTTAAGATTGGGAGGCTTAGGGAAAGAAGTTTTTGTGACGTATTTATAGATGTAGTTTGTATTTGCTTCTGTTAATTCCTACTATATTGAACTTCCTAAATTAAGATTCTATATTAAATTTCTATTATTTCTGGGTCCCCAGAAATTCTGCGTTAAATTTTAAATTACAAATTAAATTTATTTGTTTTCCTATATTATTTTAATTTTTTAAAACTAATTTTAGCAGGATATGTTCAGTATTGTTACCTAACAAGTGTCGGAAACAATTCAGCCTTTCCAGAAAAGGGTGGAAAAGTCTCCTTTTGTACGGGGATAGAACCCAAGCACTTTTGGTAGCCTACAGACGGCACCTCTAACCACTAGGCCAATTAGTACTTGGTGGCAAGACTGAATTACTCTGTTTTATTTGGCTCCCCGACAACCACGATGACGATGTATGACGCCAGTGTCACGTGACCGAAGAACCGAACGACAAAGTTTTTGATTAATGCAGTTAATTCAATTAACCCAACCAATCCAATTAATTCAATCAACCAGTGTTTACCCCCAAATACAGAATTTCTTTAATTAAATTTGTTAAATTATATTTATTTAATTTTTGGGATGGATTTTTAATAGGTTTTAACGGATATATTCCTCAAACAAGTATCGGAAACGAATTTACCACCCCAGAAATGGGGGGAAAAGTTTCCTTGATGTCAGGAATCGAACCCGAGTACTCTCAATGGGCCGTAACCGAAGCCACTGAACCAATAGACCAATCCGTACTTACCGTTGGGGTCGAATTCCTTAATGTTGTTCGGCTCCTCGGCAATGAGTATGACGTCAGGGTCACGTGACCGAAAAGCCGGATGATAAATAATTGATTATTATTTTAATTCGATTATCCAATCACTCAATTAACCGGTCTTTACCTGTATACCCCCAGACCCAGAAATTCTTTATTTATTAATTATTAATTTTCTATTAATTTCTATTAATTTTTAAAAATGGAATTTTAACAGGATTTAACGAGTTTATTCCCCAAACAAGTATCGGGAACGAATCGGCCACCCCAGAAATAGGGGGAAAAGTTTCCTTGTATCCAGGAATCGAACCGACCCCCAAGGGCCCGTGACCGGCACCACTAACCACTAGGCCAATTCGTACTTAGTACCACAGGCGAATTTTTCAATAATGTTCGGCTCCTCAGTGACTATGATGACGATGTGTGACGTCAGTGTCACGTGACCGAGAGAACCGAGAGATGGAAGCGGGAAAGGTCAAGGGTCAAATCGAGAGTGGAATTTTTCAAAATAATAAAAATAAATAAATATCTACCTACACTACTTTGATAATTTTAAAATTTTCTAGAATTATCTAAAAGGGGCAGAATATGTCCTTGGCTTTATAGCCAGCCAAGTTTAACCAAACAATATGGGGGTAAGGGGGCCCAACCCTAGGGCTACCCTACCCTGTTCGGACTCTGACACCCAGGGAGACACTCCCCGCGACGCCGATGTCAAGGGTCCAAACCCCGCTTTCGTGCGCCCAGTAACTCCCGAGATACCCCGGTCTCAAAAAGTGCTTTGACAGTTCACAACTGTCAAATGCAGTTTTCCCAACCCGATATCTCGGCCGCCACCGACCGCAGCGACGCAGGAAAAAAACCCCCAAGATCGCCGCTAGGAGATCTCCCCGAATCCCGTTCCAAACAGGGTTTTCGGGAACACAGGAATCTCCGGGAATTTTTCCGAGGGAAATTTTATTTCCCGAAAAATGGTCCCAACACCCCAGCGCCTACTCCGAAGGCAAAAGCGGCTACTATTTTGTTCCTATTTTCAGCTATCTAGCTCCTCCACAATAGAGGAATAAAATGGAAATTCCCCCCCAATCTAGATCCAATATTTGATATTCCAATTTAAAAATTTTTTAGCAGTTTCCTCGGTTTTATATAAAGCGGTATACCCGTGTTTGGTATCGTTGCGTAGCTCTTTAAGAGAGAAAGCTAACGATACCACTTGTAGATTTTTAGGATAAATATCCTCTGAAGGACACCCTCCGTAAGGATATCTTTCGGTTTTTCAGGGTATACGGGGAAACTATTGGTTTTTGTCTATTGTTAATGGGGCTCAACTAACGCGGAAGCTCAAGCTCTATAAAATGGCTTACCTGGTTTCAGGATTTTTCCTGAAAATTTTTTCAGGGTTGTCACTTTTTCACTTTTAACGCTTTTTTATATTTTCCCACTTTTTCACTGTAAATTAAATTATTAATCTTAATGTTCCTAGTGTAGTTTTTTGAACTCAAGCCGAATCCGATGTCAAAACCCACGCGTCTTCAGACCGGAAGGAGATATGAGCTTTTCAAGGATATTCCTTTTTTGTCCTGCTATCCTTCCGGGTTTGTAGATTTTCCCAATATCTCTGCTGTCCAGTAGGTTTTTGGCGACACTCTATCCGGTGGTGGTCTTGGATCCTGTGGAATCCAGAAATTTCCACCACCTCGTTTTCACCACGCCTCGATGTCTTTTATTTCCTTTTTCCCTGGTCGTAAAATTTTTCCGAGACCAGGAATCGATAGATCTCGTCGAGGCACAGCTGATAGCAATTTAAAACTAGTGGGTCGCCGATCGCTTTCTCGAGATATTGGGGGTCAAAGTTTTAAGAATTTTTTCCCACGCTATTTCCTCGTCCTGGGGATTCTTCTCCTCACCTTGCGGTATATGGTTGTAATCGACTCTTCACGCCGCGTCGATTGATGTGCCTGGATGCAGGTTTCTGTTTACTTTTTGGAACGTAAACAAATTTTCTGGAAGAGTTTTTTCCTTTTATTTCGGGAATTTCCCACCCGATGGGAGGCAAACTACACCCTTCGTGTAAAGGGCAAAAAGGCGCTTCTGCCTACTCCAATAACTAGGGGTCTCACCGATCGTTTTTTAAAGATATTCACTAAAAACACTTTTTAGCGGTTATTTTATGATGACGCTATCATTCCTTCCTTTGTGGCTCCTTCAACTGCAATCCAGGGATTTTTTAAAAAGCACTGTCGTACGCGGCGCGATTTGGCGATTCGAACGATATATATTTTACACTTATAGGTCAAGAATGCAGAATTTGAAACTTTTAAAAATTTTTTGCGCGGAAACGGTGTGGTTGCGACCGCTCGCTCCGGCTGTCAGAGCGCGACTGGGTTAGGTTAGGTTAGGTTAGGTTAGGTTAGGTTAGGTTAGGTTAGGTTAGGTTAGGTTAGGTTAGGTTAGGTTAGGTTAGGTTAGGTTAGGTTAGGTTAGGTTAGGTTAGGTTAGGTTAGGTTAGGTTAGGTTAGGTTAGGTTAGGTTAGGTTAGGTTAGGTTAGGTTAGGTTAGGTTAGGTTAGGTTAGGTTAGGTTAGGTTAGGTTAGGTTAGGTTAGGTTAGGTTAGGTTAGGTTAGGTTAGGTTAGGTTAGGTTAGGTTAGGTTAGGTTAGGTTAGGTTAGGTTAGGTTAGGTTAGGTTAGGTTAGGTTAGGTTAGGTTAGGTTAGGTTAGGTTAGGTTAGGTTAGGTTAGGTTAGGTTAGGTTAGGTTAGGTTAGGTTAGGTTAGGTTAGGTTAGGTTAGGTTAGGTTAGGTTAGGTTAGGTTAGGTTAGGTTAGGTTAGGTTAGGTTAGGTTAGGTTAGGTTAGGTTAGGTTAGGTTAGGTTAGGTTAGGTTAGGTTAGGTTAGGTTAGGTTAGGTTAGGTTAGGTTAGGTTAGGTTAGGTTAGGTTAGGTTAGGTTAGGTTAGGTTAGGTTAGGTTAGGTTAGGTTAGGTTAGGTTAGGTTAGGTTAGGTTAGGTTAGGTTAGGTTAGGTTAGGTTAGGTTAGGTTAGGTTAGGTTAGGTTAGGTTAGGTTAGGTTAGGTTAGGTTAGGTTAGGTTAGGTTAGGTTAGGTTAGGTTAGGTTAGGTTAGGTTAGGTTAGGTTAGGTTAGGTTAGGTTAGGTTAGGTTAGGTTAGGTTAGGTTAGGTTAGGTTAGGTTAGGTTAGGTTAGGTTAGGTTAGGTTAGGTTAGGTTAGGTTAGGTTAGGTTAGGTTAGGTTAGGTTAGGTTAGGTTAGGTTAGGTTAGGTTAGGTTAGGTTAGGTTAGGTTAGGTTAGGTTAGGTTAGGTTAGGTTAGGTTAGGTTAGGTTAGGTTAGGTTAGGTTAGGTTAGGTTAGGTTAGGTTAGGTTAGGTTAGGTTAGGTTAGGTTAGGTTAGGTTAGGTTAGGTTAGGTTAGGTTAGGTTAGGTTAGGTTAGGTTAGGTTAGGTTAGGTTAGGTTAGGTTAGGTTAGGTTAGGTTAGGTTAGGTTAGGTTAGGTTAGGTTAGGTTAGGTTAGGTTAGGTTAGGTTAGGTTAGGTTAGGTTAGGTTAGGTTAGGTTAGGTTAGGTTAGGTTAGGTTAGGTTAGGTTAGGTTAGGTTAGGTTAGGTTAGGTTAGGTTAGGTTAGGTTAGGTTAGGTTAGGTTAGGTTAGGTTAGGTTAGGTTAGGTTAGGTTAGGTTAGGTTAGGTTAGGTTAGGTTAGGTTAGGTTAGGTTAGGTTAGGTTAGGTTAGGTTAGGTTAGGTTAGGTTAGGTTAGGTTAGGTTAGGTTAGGTTAGGTTAGGTTAGGTTAGGTTAGGTTAGGTTAGGTTAGGTTAGGTTAGGTTAGGTTAGGTTAGGTTAGGTTAGGTTAGGTTAGGTTAGGTTAGGTTAGGTTAGGTTAGGTTAGGTTAGGTTAGGTTAGGTTAGGTTAGGTTAGGTTAGGTTAGGTTAGGTTAGGTTAGGTTAGGTTAGGTTAGGTTAGGTTAGGTTAGGTTAGGTTAGGTTAGGTTAGGTTAGGTTAGGTTAGGTTAGGTTAGGTTAGGTTAGGTTAGGTTAGGTTAGGTTAGGTTAGGTTAGGTTAGGTTAGGTTAGGTTAGGTTAGGTTAGGTTAGGTTAGGTTAGGTTAGGTTAGGTTAGGTTAGGTTAGGTTAGGTTAGGTTAGGTTAGGTTAGGTTAGGTTAGGTTAGGTTAGGTTAGGTTAGGTTAGGTTAGGTTAGGTTAGGTTAGGTTAGGTTAGGTTAGGTTAGGTTAGGTTAGGTTAGGTTAGGTTAGGTTAGGTTAGGTTAGGTTAGGTTAGGTTAGGTTAGGTTAGGTTAGGTTAGGTTAGGTTAGGTTAGGTTAGGTTAGGTTAGGTTAGGTTAGGTTAGGTTAGGTTAGGTTAGGTTAGGTTAGGTTAGGTTAGGTTAGGTTAGGTTAGGTTAGGTTAGGTTAGGTTAGGTTAGGTTAGGTTAGGTTAGGTTAGGTTAGGTTAGGTTAGGTTAGGTTAGGTTAGGTTAGGTTAGGTTAGGTTAGGTTAGGTTAGGTTAGGTTAGGTTAGGTTAGGTTAGGTTAGGTTAGGTTAGGTTAGGTTAGGTTAGGTTAGGTTAGGTTAGGTTAGGTTAGGTTAGGTTAGGTTAGGTTAGGTTAGGTTAGGTTAGGTTAGGTTAGGTTAGGTTAGGTTAGGTTAGGTTAGGTTAGGTTAGGTTAGGTTAGGTTAGGTTAGGTTAGGTTAGGTTAGGTTAGGTTAGGTTAGGTTAGGTTAGGTTAGGTTAGGTTAGGTTAGGTTAGGTTAGGTTAGGTTAGGTTAGGTTAGGTTAGGTTAGGTTAGGTTAGGTTAGGTTAGGTTAGGTTAGGTTAGGTTAGGTTAGGTTAGGTTAGGTTAGGTTAGGTTAGGTTAGGTTAGGTTAGGTTAGGTTAGGTTAGGTTAGGTTAGGTTAGGTTAGGTTAGGTTAGGTTAGGTTAGGTTAGGTTAGGTTAGGTTAGGTTAGGTTAGGTTAGGTTAGGTTAGGTTAGGTTAGGTTAGGTTAGGTTAGGTTAGGTTAGGTTAGGTTAGGTTAGGTTAGGTTAGGTTAGGTTAGGTTAGGTTAGGTTAGGTTAGGTTAGGTTAGGTTAGGTTAGGTTAGGTTAGGTTAGGTTAGGTTAGGTTAGGTTAGGTTAGGTTAGGTTAGGTTAGGTTAGGTTAGGTTAGGTTAGGTTAGGTTAGGTTAGGTTAGGTTAGGTTAGGTTAGGTTAGGTTAGGTTAGGTTAGGTTAGGTTAGGTTAGGTTAGGTTAGGTTAGGTTAGGTTAGGTTAGGTTAGGTTAGGTTAGGTTAGGTTAGGTTAGGTTAGGTTAGGTTAGGTTAGGTTAGGTTAGGTTAGGTTAGGTTAGGTTAGGTTAGGTTAGGTTAGGTTAGGTTAGGTTAGGTTAGGTTAGGTTAGGTTAGGTTAGGTTAGGTTAGGTTAGGTTAGGTTAGGTTAGGTTAGGTTAGGTTAGGTTAGGTTAGGTTAGGTTAGGTTAGGTTAGGTTAGGTTAGGTTAGGTTAGGTTAGGTTAGGTTAGGTTAGGTTAGGTTAGGTTAGGTTAGGTTAGGTTAGGTTAGGTTAGGTTAGGTTAGGTTAGGTTAGGTTAGGTTAGGTTAGGTTAGGTTAGGTTAGGTTAGGTTAGGTTAGGTTAGGTTAGGTTAGGTTAGGTTAGGTTAGGTTAGGTTAGGTTAGGTTAGGTTAGGTTAGGTTAGGTTAGGTTAGGTTAGGTTAGGTTAGGTTAGGTTAGGTTAGGTTAGGTTAGGTTAGGTTAGGTTAGGTTAGGTTAGGTTAG
>OY856382.1:21036160-21044201 GCA_963693495.1 Malacosoma neustria | reverse complement strand
CTAACCTAACCTAACCTAACCTAACCTAACCTAACCTAACCTAACCTAACCTAACCTAACCTAACCTAACCTAACCTAACCTAACCTAACCTAACCTAACCTAACCTAACCTAACCTAACCTAACCTAACCTAACCTAACCTAACCTAACCTAACCTAACCTAACCTAACCTAACCTAACCTAACCTAACCTAACCTAACCTAACCTAACCTAACCTAACCTAACCTAACCTAACCTAACCTAACCTAACCTAACCTAACCTAACCTAACCTAACCTAACCTAACCTAACCTAACCTAACCTAACCTAACCTAACCTAACCTAACCTAACCTAACCTAACCTAACCTAACCTAACCTAACCTAACCTAACCTAACCTAACCTAACCTAACCTAACCTAACCTAACCTAACCTAACCTAACCTAACCTAACCTAACCTAACCTAACCTAACCTAACCTAACCTAACCTAACCTAACCTAACCTAACCTAACCTAACCTAACCTAACCTAACCTAACCTAACCTAACCTAACCTAACCTAACCTAACCTAACCTAACCTAACCTAACCTAACCTAACCTAACCTAACCTAACCTAACCTAACCTAACCTAACCTAACCTAACCTAACCTAACCTAACCTAACCTAACCTAACCTAACCTAACCTAACCTAACCTAACCTAACCTAACCTAACCTAACCTAACCTAACCTAACCTAACCTAACCTAACCTAACCTAACCTAACCTAACCTAACCTAACCTAACCTAACCTAACCTAACCTAACCTAACCTAACCTAACCTAACCTAACCTAACCTAACCTAACCTAACCTAACCTAACCTAACCTAACCTAACCTAACCTAACCTAACCTAACCTAACCTAACCTAACCTAACCTAACCTAACCTAACCTAACCTAACCTAACCTAACCTAACCTAACCTAACCTAACCTAACCTAACCTAACCTAACCTAACCTAACCTAACCTAACCTAACCTAACCTAACCTAACCTAACCTAACCTAACCTAACCTAACCTAACCTAACCTAACCTAACCTAACCTAACCTAACCTAACCTAACCTAACCTAACCTAACCTAACCTAACCTAACCTAACCTAACCTAACCTAACCTAACCTAACCTAACCTAACCTAACCTAACCTAACCTAACCTAACCTAACCTAACCTAACCTAACCTAACCTAACCTAACCTAACCTAACCTAACCTAACCTAACCTAACCTAACCTAACCTAACCTAACCTAACCTAACCTAACCTAACCTAACCTAACCTAACCTAACCTAACCTAACCTAACCTAACCTAACCTAACCTAACCTAACCTAACCTAACCTAACCTAACCTAACCTAACCTAACCTAACCTAACCTAACCTAACCTAACCTAACCTAACCTAACCTAACCTAACCTAACCTAACCTAACCTAACCTAACCTAACCTAACCTAACCTAACCTAACCTAACCTAACCTAACCTAACCTAACCTAACCTAACCTAACCTAACCTAACCTAACCTAACCTAACCTAACCTAACCTAACCTAACCTAACCTAACCTAACCTAACCTAACCTAACCTAACCTAACCTAACCTAACCTAACCTAACCTAACCTAACCTAACCTAACCTAACCTAACCTAACCTAACCTAACCTAACCTAACCTAACCTAACCTAACCTAACCTAACCTAACCTAACCTAACCTAACCTAACCTAACCTAACCTAACCTAACCTAACCTAACCTAACCTAACCTAACCTAACCTAACCTAACCTAACCTAACCTAACCTAACCTAACCTAACCTAACCTAACCTAACCTAACCTAACCTAACCTAACCTAACCTAACCTAACCTAACCTAACCTAACCTAACCTAACCTAACCTAACCTAACCTAACCTAACCTAACCTAACCTAACCTAACCTAACCTAACCTAACCTAACCTAACCTAACCTAACCTAACCTAACCTAACCTAACCTAACCTAACCTAACCTAACCTAACCTAACCTAACCTAACCTAACCTAACCTAACCTAACCTAACCTAACCTAACCTAACCTAACCTAACCTAACCTAACCTAACCTAACCTAACCTAACCTAACCTAACCTAACCTAACCTAACCTAACCTAACCTAACCTAACCTAACCTAACCTAACCTAACCTAACCTAACCTAACCTAACCTAACCTAACCTAACCTAACCTAACCTAACCTAACCTAACCTAACCTAACCGAACCTAACCTAACCTAACCTAACCTAACCTAACCTAACCTAACCTAACCTAACCTAACCTAACCTAACCTAACCTAACCTAACCTAACCTAACCTAACCTAACCTAACCTAACCTAACCTAACCTAACCTAACCTAACCTAACCTAACCTAACCTAACCTAACCTAACCTAACCTAACCTAACCTAACCTAACCTAACCTAACCTAACCTAACCTAACCTAACCTAACCTAACCTAACCTAACCTAACCTAACCTAACCTAACCTAACCTAACCTAACCTAACCTAACCTAACCTAACCTAACCTAACCTAACCTAACCTAACCTAACCTAACCTAACCTAACCTAACCTAACCTAACCTAACCTAACCTAACCTAACCTAACCTAACCTAACCTAACCTAACCTAACCTAACCTAACCTAACCTAACCTAACCTAACCTAACCTAACCTAACCTAACCTAACCTAACCTAACCTAACCTAACCTAACCTAACCTAACCTAACCTAACCTAACCTAACCTAACCTAACCTAACCTAACCTAACCTAACCTAACCTAACCTAACCTAACCTAACCTAACCTAACCTAACCTAACCTAACCTAACCTAACCTAACCTAACCTAACCTAACCTAACCTAACCTAACCTAACCTAACCTAACCTAACCTAACCTAACCTAACCTAACCTAACCTAACCTAACCTAACCTAACCTAACCTAACCTAACCTAACCTAACCTAACCTAACCTAACCTAACCTAACCTAACCTAACCTAACCTAACCTAACCTAACCTAACCTAACCTAACCTAACCTAACCTAACCTAACCTAACCTAACCTAACCTAACCTAACCTAACCTAACCTAACCTAACCTAACCTAACCTAACCTAACCTAACCTAACCTAACCTAACCTAACCTAACCTAACCTAACCTAACCTAACCTAACCTAACCTAACCTAACCTAACCTAACCTAACCTAACCTAACCTAACCTAACCTAACCTAACCTAACCTAACCTAACCTAACCTAACCTAACCTAACCTAACCTAACCTAACCTAACCTAACCTAACCTAACCTAACCTAACCTAACCTAACCTAACCTAACCTAACCTAACCTAACCTAACCTAACCTAACCTAACCTAACCTAACCTAACCTAACCTAACCTAACCTAACCTAACCTAACCTAACCTAACCTAACCTAACCTAACCTAACCTAACCTAACCTAACCTAACCTAACCTAACCTAACCTAACCTAACCTAACCTAACCTAACCTAACCTAACCTAACCTAACCTAACCTAACCTAACCTAACCTAACCTAACCTAACCTAACCTAACCTAACCTAACCTAACCTAACCTAACCTAACCTAACCTAACCTAACCTAACCTAACCTAACCTAACCTAACCTAACCTAACCTAACCTAACCTAACCTAACCTAACCTAACCTAACCTAACCTAACCTAACCTAACCTAACCTAACCTAACCTAACCTAACCTAACCTAACCTAACCTAACCTAACCTAACCTAACCTAACCTAACCTAACCTAACCTAACCTAACCTAACCTAACCTAACCTAACCTAACCTAACCTAACCTAACCTAACCTAACCTAACCTAACCTAACCTAACCTAACCTAACCTAACCTAACCTAACCTAACCTAACCTAACCTAACCTAACCTAACCTAACCTAACCTAACCTAACCTAACCTAACCTAACCTAACCTAACCTAACCTAACCTAACCTAACCTAACCTAACCTAACCTAACCTAACCTAACCTAACCTAACCTAACCTAACCTAACCTAACCTAACCTAACCTAACCTAACCTAACCTAACCTAACCTAACCTAACCTAACCTAACCTAACCTAACCTAACCTAACCTAACCTAACCTAACCTAACCTAACCTAACCTAACCTAACCTAACCTAACCTAACCTAACCTAACCTAACCTAACCTAACCTAACCTAACCTAACCTAACCTAACCTAACCTAACCTAACCTAACCTAACCTAACCTAACCTAACCTAACCTAACCTAACCTAACCTAACCTAACCTAACCTAACCTAACCTAACCTAACCTAACCTAACCTAACCTAACCTAACCTAACCTAACCTAACCTAACCTAACCTAACCTAACCTAACCTAACCTAACCTAACCTAACCTAACCTAACCTAACCTAACCTAACCTAACCTAACCTAACCTAACCTAACCTAACCTAACCTAACCTAACCTAACCTAACCTAACCTAACCGAAATCATCCAGACCAACCTGCAGCGCTCCAAACTTGCTACCGACGAGCTAATGCTGGAGGCTCAAAAGCGGAAGGTCCTCGGAACACTGCTCCAGGAACCCTATGTGGGTTCGGTGAAGAAGATGAAGAGCTATCGTGGGGCCAGGATTTTCCAGAACTCTGCAGTAGGAGAAGGGACTGTAAAAGCGGCAATAGTAATTTACCAACCGGAGCTAGACATAATACAGTACCCGCAACTCACCACGAACAACATCGTTGTGGTGGGAGTCCGAACTAGAGCCTGGAATATTACACTGGTCTCCTATTATTTTGAGCCGGACCAAAACATGGGGCCATACCTGGAGCACCTAAAACGCATTGAGCTTGAGACGGGGCAAAGCAGGTTAATTATTGGGGGCGACTGTAATGCTAAAAGCACTTGGTGGGGCAGTCCAAACGAGGACCAAAGAGGAGAACAGATGTGCGGCTTCCTGGAGGAGCTGGGTCTTCAGATCCTCAACGCTGGGGATATCCCTACCTTCGACACTATAAGAGGAGGTAAGAGATACAGCAGCCATGTCGATGTAACGGCGTGCTCGGCGGACGTGCTCGACTTGGTGGACGGCTGGCGCGTAGAGGAGGGCCTCACTAGCTCGGACCACAACGGCATTATTTTTGGAATAAATTTAAGGAAATCAAAAGGTATACACATACACAGAACTACAAGAATTTACAATACAAAAAAAGCGAATTGGAGGCAGTTTCATGAGAAACTGTCTCAAATTATGCAAGAAACACAACTCACCACAGAAGAATTATTAAAAGCCCAAAACATAGAACAAATAGACAAAATAGTTAAATCATACACACAAGCTATTACAGATACATGCACACACACAATACCTTTTAAAAAGAATACAGAAATGCTTACCATGCCGTGGTGGTCCGACGAGCTTGCAAGGATGAAGAGGCTGGTCGCCACCAGGAAGCGTAGAATCAGGAACGCAGCGCCGGTTCGGAGAGCGATGGTTGTTGGTCTTTACCTGGAAGAAAAGGAAAAATATGAGCTAGCAGTAAAAGAAGCGCAAACAATTAGCTGGAAGGAGTTTTGTGGAAAACAGGATAGGGAAGGTGTCTGGGAGGGGATATATCGGGTGTTGGGCAGAACGGCCAAACGGGAGGAGGACCAGCCTCTTCAAAAGGAGGGTATTACCCTGGATGCCGAGGGCTCTGTGAGGCTGTTGGCCGAGACCTTTTACCCCGAGGACCGAGAGGAGGAAGACAATGTGGACCACCGACACATTAGAGAACGGGCAAAAACTGTAAACGAGTGGAGTCATGGTGAGCGGCATGAACCACCGTTTACCCAAAGCGAACTCGAACGGTCCACAAGGTCGTTCAACCCGAAAAAGGCCCCGGGAGCCGACGGTCTCACGGCAGACATCTGCACTCACGCAGTGAACTGTGACCCCGCTTTCTTCCTGGCACTCTTGAACAAATGCCTGGCACACCACTATTTTCCGAGGGCCTGGAAAGAGGCGACCGTAGTGGTGCTCAGGAAGCCCGGCAAGAACTCGTACACCGTCCCTAAGTCTTACAGGCCGATTGGGCTATTGCCCGTCCTGGGGAAGGTGTACGAAAAGATGCTGGTTGCTCGCCTCAAATTCTACCTCTTACCCAGGATAAGTACTCGCCAATACGGCTTTATGCCCCAAAAGAGCAGCGAAGACTCCCTCTACAGTCTAATACAGCACATCCGTGCAAAGCTATCCTTGAAAAAGATTGTTGTTCTGGTGTCGCTGGACATCGAGGGAGCTTTTGACAGTGCATGGTGGCCGGCTATCAAGGTACGATTGGCTGAGGAAAAGTGTCCAGTGGATTTGAGGCGGGTAATGGACAGCTACCTGAGTGATAGGATGGTCAGTGTGAGATACGGGGGAGAGGAGTGCAGAAGAGCCACCAACAAGGGATGCGTCCAGGGATCTATAGGGGGTCCGATTCTGTGGAACTTGCTGCTCGACCCGCTCCTTAAAGAGCAGGAAAGCCGTGGTGAATACATCCAGGCGTTCGCCGACGATGTTGTGATGGTTTTCGACGGTGAAACAGCTCTAGAAATCGAGGGACGGGCCAATGCCGCACTCGAACATGTTCGGGCGTGGGGAGTCAAAAATCGTCTAAAATTCGCACCGCATAAAACTTGTGCGATGGTGTTGACGCGAAGATTAAAATATGACAATCCTCGCCTGAGCATGGGGGGGATCGGGGTCGGACTGTCCCAAGAAATTAAGATACTCGGGCTCACGGTGGATGCTAAACTCACCTTCAACACACACGTGACTGAGGTATGCAAAAAGGCAATTACAATATACAAACATCTAGCCAGGGCAGCGCGTGTGAGTTGGGGGTTGCACCCGGAGGTGATTAGAGCTATATACACTGCAGCCGTCGAGCCCATCATAGTGTACGCGGCGAGCGCATGGGCACCAGCCACGACAAAGCTTGGGGTCCGGAAGCAGCTGAGCGTGGTTCAGAGGGGCTTTGCCCAAAAATTGTGTAGGGCCTACCGCACAGTGTCGCTAAATTCTGCACTGGTGCTGGCTGGGATACTCCCGCTCGACCTCCGCATCCAGGAAGCGGCCTCACTCTATGGAGCCAAGCGAGGTGTGCCACAGCCAGTATTAGGAGACGGGGAGGTGGAACGTATGGCCCCGATGATAGAAGCACCACACCCCGCGGAGCAAAGTAGCCTGGAGTTCGAAAGCCTGATAGACGAGGAACAATATCAACAGCACAACAACTTTGATGTGCGAATCTTCACGGATGGAAGCAAGATTGAGGGTAGGGTTGGAGCAGCTCTATCGTTATGGGATAGCGCCTCCGAAACCAAAGCCTTTAAGCTCACGCTCCCTCCCTTCTGCACCGTCTATCAAGCAGAACTCCTTGCTCTGCAAAGAGCAGCGAGGGAGGCGCTGAAGCACTCTGGGGCCGCGTTCGGCATCTTCAGTGACTCGATGTCGGCACTTCAGACGATCACCAACGTCACTTCCCCCCATCCCTTAGCAGTGGAAACAAGAGACACCATCAGACGCTGCAGGCTCCAGAACAAGAGTGTCTCCTTGTTCTGGATAAAGGCTCATGCAGGATTGGAGGGGAATGAAAGGGCCGACCAACTAGCCAAGGAGGCTGCTCTGCGGTCAAAACGAAAACCGGACTACGACCTGTGTCCGATATCATTTGTCAGGCGACAAATTCGATTGGAGACGCTTGGCGAATGGGATCGGAGATACAGGACGGGGGAGACCGCCTCCGGAACAAAATTGTTTTTCCCAAGCGCGGTGGAGGCATATGCGGTCGTAAGGAGGATGGAGCACTCCAGCATTACTACCCAGATACTAACGGGGCACGGTGGTTTCTCTGCATACCTGAAACGTTTCGGGTGTAAGGAGAGCTCATCGTGCACCTGCGATCCAGATGCAGAGGAAACGGTTCCGCACGTGTTGCTGGAGTGCCCTATTTTTGCCCGGGAGCGCTATGACTTGGAACAGGAGCTGGGCG